>CM016619.1:110272390-110274890 GCA_005393395.2 Gossypium australe
ATTTTGATGATGTGGAACTTAAATTCGGCAAATAAGTTCGATGTTCAGGTATGTGTAAGTCTATAAGTAAATGGTTGTTCTTAATTTTAAATAAATGTAAATTGTTCATGCTGAATTGAAATGTTTATAATTATATTTGCTATTACTGAATGTGAGGGATGGTAATTGATATGTTCAAGGAACTACTTGAGTAAGTTTTAAGCAATGGAATAAGTTTAAATTGAATGTTGATGATTATTCCAAGGCATTGCCGAATATACATATATATATATATTTGAAATCGATAAGAAATGGTCGAAGGTGATGGTACTTGGTTGTCTTAATTAGAAGCATGAAATAGGAAATTTTAATGATGATATTATAATGAGATTTAAGCATACTAAACGGAGTTTATGATGGTTTGATGTGGTATAGGCCGAATGTAATATAGTACTTGGATATTGAACACTTTGATATATATAATTTATACATATATAAGTGTATATTCTTGTGTGTAAAGTAAGTGTGAATTATATATACAAATATATATATATATTATGCATATTGAGGGAATAACAAGTTAAGAGAAGCATACATTGAGTAATACGGTTCAATGAGTACCATATGTGTAAAAGTTAAGTAACAGCTCTGTGTGAGCGATACATTACTAGAAGTTAGAATAGTAATGACATAAGTGTACAATACGTTACATCAATTACACTGTGTGTGCGGATTTATGTATTTTACGGAGATATAATTCAATGCATGGAGTTATCCGAGAAGTGATAGATAAGTAAGGGATGTATGATAATTGTGTAATTTAAATATCAATGAGGTAAATTGTTCTTGTATACGAAATTAAAGTATCGAGAGGTTATTATTAATCTATGAGTTTGATTGAATGAATGAATGGTATGTTGGTAGTTGATTTTAGAGACTTATTGATCAAGATAGTTGTTGAATAGTAGTATGATATATGTAATTGAAATTACGAATCCGTTATCATCAAGTAAGTTGATTTAATTAACCTTATAGGTTCGGTCACAAAGGTATGTGCATATGTGATGATGAATTGAATTTGTGTATAAGTGGTTATATGTGATATTATATTGAATTCGAATATATGAGTACATGTGATAGTTTAATTAACTTTGGATGATCGGTTATATATATATATGATAATGGATTAAACTAGTATATTGGGCCATAAGTGATGGTATAATGAATCATGTGTATTTGATCTAATAAGTAAGTTTTAGATGTTGAAATGAAAATTTTTATATCCTATGTATTATATGTGAATTATATGGATCGAAAGGTGAGAAAGAAAATTTGGTAGCTAATATGTATATACGTGAACAAATGTATATGTATTGTTTTGAGATGGGAAAATGATTTACAGATCGATGTGAAATCTATTATTGAATGTATGAGTGTTTGGCCTTAAGGCTATAAAAGGTGAAAGTTTACGAATGATGATATGAATTATGAGTAAATGAAGCTACTTAACGAGGAACATGGATTACATGAGGAAAGTGATTGTATAGGTGTATGTGATTAACAAAATTTAGCCTATATGTATTAAAATATATGTTTCTATGGTGAATTATTTGCTTATGGCTTACTAAGCTGTCAAAGCTTACTTTGTGTAATTTTCCTATGTTTATAGAGTTTCAAAGACTTGCTCGGGTTGGAAGTCGAAGGAGATCTCATCACACTATCCAATTTGCGCTTCGGTAAATAAGTGCTTGGAGATTCGGTTATGTGGCATGTATAGACTAGTTTTGATATTGCTAGTTTTGAAATTGTATATATATATATATTTGTATAAGCCATGCGAAAATGGCTTGTCCATCTCGTTATCCTTGGAATTTATATTTTGGCTTGAGGATTTCGTTTGATTTGGTTTTGATATATTTATAAGTATGATTACTGTATAGAGTTTATATGAAATGAAGTAAAGATGTTATGACCTAAATTTCGAGTTTTGTAACTCGTTTTAATAAGACGCAGTTGGAAAATTTTAATTTTTATGCCCTGAATTAGTAGTCAAGTCTAGTAATGCCTCATACTCGACTCCGGCAACGGTCTCGGGAAAAAGGGGTGTTACACATAATCCTCCACTACTATATATTAGGATATGTCATATTTGTGTTCTTATTTATCCCTTTTTTAGCCATCCTAGCCATCCGGTGTTTTTTGGTTTTGGGCGCAGCATATATCTGTCAAGTGGTTCAAATTCAAGATCTTTCAATGCAATAGTTATATGACAAGTGGGTCTTTTTATCAGATAACTGCGTCCTCGAGCTCGAGGTTTTAGTCTTTTCAGAGTAGTTGGCCATGTTCAATTCGGTGGAATAAAAATAAAATATAAATTAGCTTTCGGAGAGATGGCTGAGTGGTTGATAGCTCCGGTCTTGAAAACTGGTATAGTTCGAAACAAAGAACTATCGAGGGTTCGAATCCCTCTCTCTCCTTTTGCTCGATGAATAGATTTCTTTCTTTATTGCTTTTTCCTGGC